>ONZH01008116.1:0-29195 GCA_900303285.1 Rhinella marina
AATTTTTTGCATTCTATAATGGATTTTCCTTTCATTCAGAAATGGGCACATTTTTATAGAAACAGAGAGCAACATATTAATGTGAACACCAACAATGGTTTAGAGAGGCAGCATCAAACGCTAAAGCACAGCTATTTGTAGTCCTACAGAAACTGTACATTGAGCCCAGAGACGTAGCTAGAGGTTCAGCACAGGGGGGGGGGCGAAGCACACTTGAGTGGGCCCCCCACTTGGCTTCCCAAACGCACGTTTCCAACTTCACAGGCACATACTACTAGTTGTGGTTATAATATTGTATTAGAAAGATGACTATATAAACTGCTAGATCATCTATGCTGTTAAGTACAGTACAATAGACTTTCTACCTACCCTACTCTAAATACTCTACCATATAATGCAGTAAAATATAGGAGTAATAGGATTAAAAAACAACGGGACTCCTATGTTAAAGGAAACCTGTCCCCAGTTTTTACATCACTAAACTAACAGTCCCCTGCCCCCATCAGACCGCAGATCATCAGAATGTGCCCCCATCAGACCCTCAGATCAGTGTATTGTGCCCCATCAGCCCATCAGACCTCAGATCAACGTACTGTGCCCCATCAGACTCAGATCAGCGTATTGTGCCCCATCAGACCCCAGATTGAGACCCCCATCAGACCTCACATCAGCCTACTGTGCCCCCATCAGACCTCACATCAGCCTACTGTGCCCCCATCAGACCTCAGATCAGCGTATTGTGCCCCATCAGACCTCAGATCAGATCAATCAGTGCTCCCATTAGACCCCCATCAGATCAGCCTATCTCAGACCTGCCCCATCAGACCTCAGACCTCAGCGTATTGTGCCTCCATCAGACCTCATAGCAGACTGTGCCCCCATCAGACCTCAGATCACAGACTGTGCCCCATCAGACTCATCAGATCAGCTATCTGTGCCCCTATCAGACTCAGATCAGCGTATTGTGCCCCCATCAGACCTCAGATCAGCTTAATGTGCTCCCATCAGACCTCAGATCAGCGTATTGTGCCCCCATCAGACCTCATATCAGCCTACTGTGCCCCTATCAGACCTCAGATCAGCGTATTGTGCCCCCATCAGACCTCAGATCAGCCCACCCAGCCACATAGGATTAAAATAAAAAACCTTTCTTACCTGTTCTGCGCTGTGGCTGTCCTCCGTGCAGCGTCAGGTCATAGTGCGCGCCGCCAGGGAAGAGAGCAGAGCGTGGACCGAAGGGCAGCCGCAGCGCAGAACAGGTAAGAGGATTAAAATAAAAAACCTATGTGGCTGGGTGGGCTGATCTGAGGTCTGATGGGGGTCCCTAAATACAAGTGAGCGCTTCCATAATGGAAGCGCTCACTTGTATTCGCCTGATAGTAGGCAAGGTCATCCTTGCTGGGCCCCCCTGAGTCACTGGGCCCGGAGCCGTCGCCCCCCCTGCCCCCCCGGTAGCTATGCCACTGATTGAGCCAGATGATTAGAGTGCTGCATTTTGGCTTTTTTCCAGATGCATATCACAAGTAAGAAACCTCTACAAATTATATTTATCTATAGTGTTGTTTTTGATGTTTAATATATATATATAACACTTTATCCAAATTTTATTTTTTCTGTTAGTAACTTGTATGCTGTATCTTTTTGCATTATTTAGTGATTTTAGGTTTCATTTTAATGCGGAACTCCAAATTGTCATATGCCTGAAGCTTCATGACAAATGGTCTGATAGGGGCATTTTTCCATTAAAGGGAGTTATTTTTTTTTTTTTTGTGGGGTCAGCTCTACTTTTCAGTGCTACTATTCGGTTATATGCATGACTTGATGATTTAGGGCTCTTGCACAAGAACGTATCCGTTGGGTTTCCGTTTAAAAAACGATCGTTTTTTCAACGCTAGGAGTCCATGTCCGTTTAAAAAACGGACACTTGTTATCAGTTTGTCATCCGATTGTAATCCGTTGGTTTCACATCCTTTTTTTTCACTGATGGTTTTCCCCATGCTGATTTGCTTGAAATATTGTTCCCTCACAACATCCTTGGAAAAAACGGACAGCTAACGGACAGTACATCCGTTCGCTGTCAGTTTTTTTTTCACGCACCCATTGATTTCTATTGAGGTCTGTGATCTGTTTACTTGAAAAAGATAGAACATGTTCCAATTTTTTTGCGGACGGAGGAACAGTCCGTTAAAACAACTGACATGTGTAAGAGCACATTGAAATCAATGGATCCGTTCTACATCCATTGGACATCCGTTAAAATCACTGAGACCTTATTGAAGGCAAAAACGGCCATGTGCAAGAGCCCTTAGTCCCTTCCTCAACCGAACAACCATCTAATCACAAAAATACACTACTAATCATACTAATGTATTGCAGCGTATAATGGCTGTGGTTAAACTTTCAGAAAAGATGCACTTCATTAATTTATATCTTATTTGGTCTCCATGCCTGGATTTGTTCACAATAACTGATGCCAAAAATATTAAATATCTGAGATATAACCTGGCACTTAACAGGAAAGAGAAAGTTTGTTGGCAATCAAAGTGACTTTTCAACTTTTAGAGAGCTACTGTACTCAAGCCATATATATATGTCAAATTTACATTTTTTTTTTCCAAGGTATGCACAATTGAACTTGATTAGTTCGGAACAGTATCGACGATATGATGTGAAGGTACCATCTTTTCTCCACAGTCGTCCAAGATATTTTGTTTGCCATGTAATGGATCGGTACTATAGTGGAATTGAGCGATCAGACATTCTTGTGAAAGATGAGGCATGTGGAACATTTGAAGTCCAAAGTGAAACGGAGAACCACATCTGCTATCTTGTTTGTGTTGGTTTAAATGGACCATCTTGCACATGTAAGGATTGGAAAAAATTCATTTTGCCATGCAAGCATATCTGTGCTGTCTTGCGTTTTACTAACTGGAAGTGGGACAACCTGAGCCCCATATATAAAAACAATCCTTTGTTTTGCCTTGATCTGGGATGTTCTTTTGAACATACCAAAAAAATAAAGCAGGAGCAGTCGGAACACCTTGTCCCTCAAAGTATGCCTGAGGAACAAATTGAGATGCAGGATTTACCCCCACGTAGAAAAAGTAAACGAACAGCTCTTATAACACAATGTGCAAGGGATCTAAAGCAGATTTTTGGTCCTTTATATTTATTAGATAATCTAGATTTTTTGAAAAGTCTTAGTTCACGAATCAAAGAAATGCTGTTCGATGTGAGGGAGAATGTCCCTCACTATGTGGGTCTTGCACTGGTGCCCTCTCAAAAAACAGTTGTCCAGGAGGATATACAGCAGTTGCCAAAAAGAAAGTATGGTAAGCCAAAGCAAGCAGAATTGCAAAGAGTAGGTTTGAAGGCAGACCAGAAAAGAGATGATGTGTGGGAAACTACCACTCATGAGCAGGAAAATGAAGAAACTTATGTGGAGACAATGGATGAGGTGTGGACTACAATAAAAAACATCAAGTTAACTCAACGTGATAAAGCCAATATTTGTAGCAATGAATGGCTTGATGACAACATTATCAATGTATGCCAATTTCTTTTGGCTAGCCAACACCCAGAAATATCCGGACTGAAGGATACAGTGATTTTGGCCAATAGTGATATAGAGGCCCCTAACAGCAACAATATTATTCAGATACACCATGTAGGGGCTCATTGGGTGGTATCCGCACTTTGTCAAAACACTGTTTCTGTTTTTGACTCAATGGCCTATACAACTGTTTCAGACACTTTGAAGAAACAGTTGATCAATATGTATAGGCCATTATTTCAAGGGATTTATAAGTGTCTTGATGTGACCTTTAACTGTTTCCAGAAACAAAAAGGAGCAAGTGACTGTGGTCTGTTTTGCATAGCTAATGCCACAGCACTAGCAGAGGGTGCGAACTTGTCAAAAATTCAGTTTGTACAAAGTGAAATGCGGTCACATTTAGTTTGGTGTCTCGAAAATCACGTTTTGACAATGTTTCCTCATGAGAAGGTACGGAGGAAACAAATTATTAAAAAGGTCACACTGACAACTTTCTGCTCTTGCCACATTCACAAGCCACATGAAAACATGGTTGAGTGCTCTAACTGTCATGAGTGGTATCATTTTAAATGTGTGGGATTATCTGCAGATGATAAATGTGTGAGAACAAAAAAAAGATACTACTGTCCTCACTGTAAAAAAGAGTAAGTACAATTTTGGTCTAGTGTGCAAAACAGCTATTGAAGTTGGAACCCTCATATCAGTATATGTAAGAAAATTGATATTAAAAAAGGATTGCCCAGGGATAACTATTGATGGCCTATCTTTTTGGATATTATAAATGTATAAATACCATTTTGCTACAATGGTTTTTGCATGTGTCTACTGATTGTTGTATGTTCTGTTTAAACAGTTATATATTTTTTCTAAATCTTTGTACACCTTAAATTGTAAAATGTTATATACAAATGTGTGTAATATATATTTATATTTTAAGTTTTGTTTTTTAACTACATGTCTTTGGCAATATAATGTGTTGCCAGTTTTATATAGTTCCTGCTTCAGTCTTTAGTATGTTTAAAAAAAAACAAACACCTGGAGTTGGTATTTGGCCAGTTTTTAGCGTTTTCTATGGTGTTCAACTTGTGTAAGACATACACCATTTTTTGGTAACCGGCTCACCAGTTACAAGTCTTTTTGCTCAAAAGCACTGAAAGTTAGTTACAAAAGAGCTGACAAGAATATAAATGGGTCTGCACCTTTTCATATGGTTTGCACAAATCCGTAATCCCGTTTTCAAGGCTTGACTGCTGTGATAAGTGGTCACTGCAATCTCAATAAAGTTTGTTTATGAAAAACAATTTTGGTCATGGTTTTTAATCTTCTATGAGCCTATCGGAGGGAGGGCGGATGGTGCACTCTGTGCCTGTCTTTACCAGTGCACCCAGGATCAGAGAAACCGTTGAGAGTTATAGGAAAGTGGCTCTGTCAGGCATGGGTACCCGACAATCACGGTTGTAAGGTGACAATATTATGGTGGATGAGGGACCTAGTAAAGGGCCACATGTCTTTATGGTAGTATACAAAAAAAATTACTCCCATGACTACAAAATTTCAGAAGTTCAAATTTTAAATGAAAACTGATGGCAACTGAAAAATGTGAACATATCCTTGAACATTAAAATGTCACAACTTTATAGTTTGCTATTATGAAGATTCCAATATCCAATCTTTTAATATTTAATGGTTTTTATAGATTGTTCACAAAGTATAGTCACGTACAAGGAAGGAGGTTACAATAAAATCAACTTAACAAAGTGCTGAAAACGACACAGTTGTATCAAAAACATAACAATACTTAAAACAACCT
Source organism: Rhinella marina (assembly GCA_900303285.1). Taxonomy (NCBI): domain Eukaryota; kingdom Metazoa; phylum Chordata; class Amphibia; order Anura; family Bufonidae; genus Rhinella; species Rhinella marina. The sequence continues at coordinate 5,364 of ONZH01008116.1, forward strand.
GAGTGGCCATGTAGGCCATGCCATCCAATATTATACCACTCTACCAACAAGTAAGGAGAAGGCCATCCACATACAAGCAGCAAAAGAAAAACAGGAGTGAACAAAGGGGGAAGGAAGGCAAGACGCATGTGGGGGGCAGTGCTGACCGTGAGGATAAACCCAATCAAAGGGGATAGAGGTGTAACCCAGACTTAACGGCTACTTAATGTCTGCCAGAGGAGCCAAGTCGCAGAGTAAGTATCTTTTTCCTTGGTGATCTGGGCTATGAGTTCCTCCATGTGGTAAGTGGTAGAAATTTTCGCAAACCACTCCTCAAATAAAGGTGAATCCACCATTTTCCATTTATGATGTATCACCGTTGAAGGTGTCTTGTTAATGGGCATGTACAGTAGTGTCGTCTCAGGCGCGTCACCTCTACAACCTTCAGCAAAGTGGCTAAATAATAATGCTATCCGATATATATATATATTTTTAATTAATACCTAAAAGATGATGTTGAAATATTTTTTTTCTGTACTCCTTTACAGAAAGTTATGCCGGCGGCACACAAGCAAGTTTGTTCTGATAAACTCACTCTGTGTGTCTGCTGGATATACAAGTCTGAAACGAGTTTTTTTCAGGTACTCTTCGTTGAGGCTGGTAAATCAAACAGACACAAATTGAGTTTGTCAGTCTAATGGGCTTTCCAATTCCAAGCAACATCCAGTAGTGGCAGAAAAAAAAGAGAAACCGATAGCCTCCGGTTCATTTCAATGGAGAGGGATTTTGCCACAACTTTTCAAGATGAAAAGTGAAAAATTTACCCCATAATGGTGGCATTAACAGCTTAACGACCTAGGACGAGAATGCTTGTCCTAATATGGCGTTACTTAACGCCCTAGGACGAGCATTCTCGTCCTAGGGTTAACGTGCTGCTGGCTGCCCGCTGCCGCAATCTGCAGCAGGGGCCCGGCTGATACTAACAGCCGATGCCGGCAGATTAACCCCTTGTATGCCGCAGTCACGCTGACCGCGGCATACAAGGTAATTGCGGCAGCTGTTACAGCCCGATGGCTGAGATGGAAGCCCCGATGCCTTGCCCAGAGGCATCGGGACTCCCATCTACGGAAGCCCAGGAGACCCAGCCACAGCGCTGGGTCTCATAGGCAACAGTCAGCGTCTCACAGTGTGAGACGCTGACAGTTGAATGCAGCACAATACAGATGTATTGTGCTGCATTCAATCAGGGATCAGACCCTGAAATGTTAAAGCCCCTTACTGGGACATAAGTGAAATGTAAAAAAAAAAGTTAAATAAAAGTGTTTTAATAAAAAAAATAATAATAAAGTTTCAATTAAAAAAAAGCCCCTTCCCCATAAAGAAACACATAAAAATAGAAAAAAAAATATATACATATTAGGTATCGCCACGTCCGTAAAAACCTGCTTTATTAAAATATCACATGATCCAGCCCGACCAACACCGTAAAAAATAAAAACTGTCTAAAAAAAGTCATTTTTGTTCACATTTCATCACAAAAAATGTAATACCATGCGATCAAAAAAGCGTATGCCCCCCAAAATAGTACCAATCTAATCTTCATCTCATCCTGCAAAAAATGAGCCCCTATATGAGACAATCGCCCAAAAAATAAAAAAACTACAGCTCTGTGACTATGGAGACACTGAAACATGATTTTTTTTTTTTGTTTCAAAAATGATATTGTGTAAAACTTAAAAAAATAAAAATAAGTATACATGTTAGGTATCGCCACGTCCGTAAAAACCTGCTCTACAAAAATATAGCATGATCTCTCCCCTCAGGTGAACACTGTAAAAGATAAAAAATGAAAACTGTCTAAAAAAAGCCATTTTTTGTCACATTTCATCACAAAAATTGTAATACCAAGTGATCAAAAAGCGTATGCCCCAAAAATAGTACCAATCTAATCGTCATCTCATCCCTCAAAAAATGAGCCCCTATATGAGACAATCGCCCAAAAATAAAAAAAATTACAGCTCTCTGACTATGGAGACACTAAAAATGTGATTTTTTTTTTTGTGCTTCAAAAATATTCAGGTGAAACTGTAAAGATAAAAAATGAAAAACTGTCTAAAAAAAAGCCATTTTTTGTCACATTTCATCACAAAAATTGTAATACCAAGTGATCAAAAAAGCGTATGCCCCCAAAAATAGTACCAATCTAATCGTCATCTCATCCCTCAAAAAATGAGCCCCTATATGAGACAATCGCCCAAAAAATAAAAAAAATTACAGCTCTCTGACTATGGAGACACTAAAATGTGATTTTTTTTTGTGCTTCAAAAATTGTAAAACTTAAATAAATAAAAAAAGTATACATATCAGATATTGCCGCGTCCGTAACGACCTGCTCTATAAAAATATCACACGATCTAACCAGTCAGATGAATGTTGTAAATAATAAAAAATAAAAACAATGACAAAACTGCTAGTTTTTGTTACCTTGCCTCACAAAAAGTGTAATATAGAGCTACCAAAAATCATATGTACCCTAAAATAGCACTAACAAAACTGCCAACTTATCCAGTAGTTTCCAAAATGGGGTCAGTTTTTTGGAGTTTCCTACTCTAGGGGTGCATCAAATGTGACATGGCAACTTAAACTTTTTCCAGTGAAATCTGCCCTGGCGTTCCTTTCCTTCTGCGCCCTGCCGTGTGCCTGTACAGCAGTTTACGATGACAAATGGGGCATTTCTGTAAACTACAGAATCAGGGTAATAATTACTGAGTTTTGTTTGGCAGTTAACCCTTGCTTTATTTTCAGAATAAAATGATTCATATGAAAAATCTGTCAAAAAAGTTAAATTCGGAAATTTTGGCTACATTTTCCTTTAATTCTTGTGGAACACCTAAAGGGTTAAAAACGTTTGTAAAATCAGTTTTGAATACCTTGAGGGGTGTAGTTTCTAAAATGGGGTAATTTTTGGGTGGTTTCTATGATGGAAGCCTCACAAGGTGACTTCAAACCTGAACTGGTCCTTAAAAAGTGGGTTTTGGAAATTTTGTGAAAAATTTCAAGATTTGCTTCTAAATTTCTAAGCCTTCTAACGTCCCAAAAAAATAAAATGTAATTTTCAAAGTGATCCAAACCTGAAGTAGACACATGGGGAATGTAAAGTCATAACTATTTTTGGAGGCATTACTATGTATTTTAAAAGTAGAAAAATTGACATTTGGAAATTTGCTAATTTTTCTAAATTTTTGGTAAATTTGGTATTTTTTTATAAATAAGAATGAAATATTTTGACTCAAATTTACCACTGCCATGAAGTACAATATGTGACGAGAAAACAATCTCAGAATGGCCTGGATAAGTAAAAGCGTTAGGTAAAGTTATCACCACATAAAGTGAGACATGTCAGATTTGCTAAAAATGGCCTGGTCCTTAAGGTGAAAAAAGGGGTTAAATACGGATTTGTCTTTCAAAACAAACAAAAAAATAGCTTGTTAAGATGTAAGAAAAAGGCAGTTTAATAAATGGTTAAAATAAAATGAATACTATAATCTGGAGTGTTTACTTTTAGTAGGTTAGAATTACTCAGAACAGCCTGCCAATGATTTTAAATAGTGGATGAAACATTACAGCTACATTAACAAAACAATACTGGTAGATTCTAAAATGTTAATATTGAAAAGGTAAAATATTTCTTATCAACATTAAAAGGACACTGTCACCAGCTTATACTCCACTAAACTAACAGCACCCGCAGGTCGGGTATGAAATTTTCTTTTTTAGCTTCACCTCTTTTCTGTTAAAACTTGCCTATAAGAAAAATTGTCTCCAAAGTCATATGCAAATGAGCAGAGAATAGTCACTTTTAGAGGCTAAAGGGGAGCGTCATTTCAGACAAATCTATCTCGGGTTCTATAGCACCTAGAACCATTAAACATCTGTGTTCTATAAAACTGGAGATGCAGGCAGTTAAAAACATAGTTGGGAATTTGATTTTTATCTGTAGCTCGCATTCCATACTTTGTCTTTAACTGCCTGTAACTCTGGTTATATAGCACACAGATCCACATTCCCAATTTAAAACCTGAGATTCTCATGTTTAAAATGACACCAGGAGCATGGTTTTAGGTGCTCCTGGTGTCATTTTCGTTTGAAGTGAAGTGAAGGGGGACTTCAGCTTCCAAAAGTGACTCTTCTCAGGCAAAGTGTCTTTTCTCAGCTCATTTGCATATGACTTTTCAGATATTTTTTTTAGGTAAACTGGCAAGTTTTAACATAAAAGAGGGAATGCTAAAAAGGTTATTTTATACTCGACCCAAGGGTGCTATTAGTTTAGTGAGGTTAAAGCTAGCGAAAATGTCCCTTTAAGTCCTCTAATGGCTACTAATGAGGATTGAGCAAACTACAGATACTACTGTGGAAACCTTCTAGGAGCCCCTACAGTTTAGTGAATTGTAGGTGCTGCTGTCCACACCTAGGAGCCCATACATTCTAGCCAGTTCAATACTGAATGCCTAGAATGTATGGGCTCCTAGGAGGTCGTCGTCCCCCCCCCGCCCATACATTTTGGCCAGTTCAGTGTTAAAATGACTAGAGGGTATGGGCAGCTGGGAGAACCTCCAAGGGCAGCTGGGGTTAACTACATTAACATTACTCTAATATATTGTAGGTGCTGCAGGCAGGAGGACCTCCAAAGAGCCCATACATGCTAGGCACTTCAGCACTGAACTGGCTAGAATGTATGGGCAGCTGGGAGAACCTACAAGGAGCCTATACATGCTAGGCACTTCAGCACTGAACTGGCTAGAATACTGGCTAGAATGTATGGGCAGCTGGGGTTAACTACATTAAAATCACTCTAATATATATCATACCTCCCAAGTGTCCCTCTTTTTGACCCATGTCCCTCCGTCCCTTTTATCCTTAAATGTCCCTCTTTTTGACCTGGAGGATTAATGCATAGATGTGCATTAATCAATTTACTAAACTGCTCCTTACTAAAGTGTCTATACCTATAAATTAGATCAGAACTTCATTATTTGGTGTAATTTTGACCTTAAAATATCTATAATCTAATGATTTATGTGCTAATATTTATATGGACAAGAAATACAATTGCTGCAGGGGCTCCAGAAATTATGCTTTGGGTGGAGTTAGAGGGGTTGCCTAGTATGAAAAAAGTGCCTTGAAGCGCAGGGCACACATTGTCCCTCTTTGCAATTTTCAAAAGTTGGGAGGTATGTATTGTAGGTGCTGCAGGCAGGAGGGCCTCCAAAGAGCCCATACATTCTAGGCACTTCAGCACTGAACTGGCTAGAATGTGTGGGCAGCTGGGAGAACCTACAAGGAGCCTATACATGCTAGGCACTTCAGCACTGAACTGGCTAGAATGTATGGGCAGCTGGGAGAACCTCCAAGGAGCCCATACATTATAGGAACTTTAGCACTGAACTGGCTAGAATGTATGGGCAGCTGGGAGAACCTGCCATGAGCCCATACATTCTAGGGTCAACCCACAATGATCCTCTTCAGTTTAGAAGACAGGGGTTGAAAAGGACCTGCGATGATGTCATAGTCATGTGACCAGTGCAGGATTGGATGGCACTGATCACATGACCTGTGATGTGATCACAGGTCCTACATATCTTGCAGTTTGTTAGATTTAATTGTACTGCGTCCTGAGGACGGCAATACAATTGTGTTTGTCTAACAGGCAGGACATTCGGGGCCTGGGAGAAAACATCAGGGGCCCAGGCCCCGAATGTTTTAGCCTAGCAACGCCCCTGTGCATGGTAGTGTACTAGAATGCCACCGTAGAAACAAATCAGTATGTAAAATTTCTTCCATCGTAGATATTCCACCTCATCTGTGATAGGTATCATTGCAATGTGGAAGTGTTTAGGAATCAAAGCAACTCAACTATGAAGTGGCAGACCACAAAAAGTTATTAAGTGGTCACCAAGTGCTGAGATGCATAGAATATACAAGTCATCAAGACTCTGCTGACTCAATAACTGCATAGTTTTAAACCCCTTCTGGTATTAAAGGACCATTCAGGTATAATATAGCCTCGGGCTAAGTCATTAATATTAGATCGGTAGAGGTATGACTCTTGGCACCCCTGCTGATCAGCTGTTTGAATGGGCTGCGGTGCTAGTGCAAAAGTTGTATCTTCCTATGTTTTCCTGTAAGCTGTCTATATTGTCGTGGTGCAGTTTGACTTGAATGGGACAGCGGTGATTACACTGAACCACCATTACATTATGTAGACAGTGTGCAGATAAATATTGAAGAGGAAGCAGCTATTGCACTCGCCCCTTCAAACAGCTTGATTGGGGTGCCAAGATTCAAACCCCCACAAATCTTAAATTGATGACCTAGTCTGAGGACAGGTGATCAATTCCATGAAATGGCAATACCCCTTTAACATCAGAACAAAGACTTCATTGGGAGCTTCATGGCATAGCTTTCCATGGCAGAGCACCTGCATGCAAACTTTACTGTACTGGACTCTGGAGCAGTGAAAATGTGTTCTGTGGAGTAACAAATCACATTTCTCTATTTAGTAGTCTGATGGATGAGTCTGGCAAATGACAGGAGATAGCACTGTGACAACTATAAAGTTTGGTAAAATAATCCTTGGGGTTGTTATTCAGGGATTGTCCTATTGCCCTCAGTTCAAGTAAAGTGAAATATTAATGCTTCAACATACTAAAATATTTTGGACAATTATCTGCTTCCAGATCTATGACAACAGTTTAAAAAGGGTCTTTTTCTCTTCCAGAATGACTGTACCACAGTGTACAAAGCAACATCCATAAAGGCATGGTGGGGTGAGTTTGGTGTGGAAGAACTTGACTGGCCTGCACAGAGCCCTGACCACAACCCCATCAAACTCATATGTGATGAACAAGAATCAGGCCCTCTTATTCAGCAACAGTATGCTGGGAGGGGGTCCAACACTTTCCGTTCAGATCCAGCAGAGTGCACCTATAGTTCTATGACTGCTTATCAGGCCACCTTGGCAGGATTATACAGCTATCACTTCTGCTAGTGTAGGCCAGCCAATACAGAATGTCATTTCCCGAAGGGTAGAGGCTGTCAGAAGCTGAAGAGATATGGTACTCTCACTGTCTGCTATCATCTCCATTCTGTATATACTGCTCTCTATATACTGTATACCTTCAGTGTCTGCTGTCACACTGTTGGCCATCACGTCCCTCTGTATATACTGTAAGGGATATATTTAAAACTAGGCCTGAGGACATGTACCTAGGGTGCTAATGCTGCCTCTCAGTGCTCATTGGCATGTATCATCATAACCATTTGGTTATTATAGCTGCATATAGTCAGGAGATTTAACCTGCACACTGCTTAACTAGCACTAATGTAATAGTAATCTACATAAGTGATGGCCTTGAAACATGGATGCATTTTTATATGGGACACTCACAGATGATGTCTGTGTCCTGTTTTCTTTCAGAAACACTAGCTTGAGTGAATGAATCATGACGGGAAAATCAGAGCTGGATAGTGCATGCTATGATTCTTCTAATCATATTATGCATCATCCATTGATGAATTTGTGTATTAGGTTTATATTTTACTGGTAGCTATGAAAGGGTGTATTTAAATTAGATGTTTTTAACCACACAAAATTGCATCAAAAAAGTGTTTTAAACCACACCGAGTTTTACTGGGTTTGCTGAGGTTTCATGATGTGGTTTAGAGATGAGCAAACGTTTCAGAAATTTGATTCGGACACTTTGCCGAATTTTCCCCAAAAATTCGATTAGATTCAAATTTGACAAAGTGCGTTAAAAATTTGCTATTTCCATTGCTGCAGAGAACGTACATATAGATGTACAACACTGTGCATAGCAGAAACATGCATACGTAGTCCGCTATGGTAGTAAAACTGTTACCGTGCATCAGTATGACATGCAGTTGACAGGCATCACTCTTAGAATCAATTCACATTTCACTTATTTGGTCAGTTACGGGGCCAAAAAGGACAAAAATAACTTGTGTGAACTCAGTCTTACAGGTCAATGTTAGGGACAGGTATAAAGAATCATGCAGTGGCCCAATATTGTACCAATATTATATCAACCGTTCAATGATTCCACATAGATTTCTACAGAACCTGTTCTGTTACACGCTGATACAAGTACAGTAGTAGCCCCATGACAGAGTGGAGGTTGTGTCAGCAGTAAGTTTGCGTTAATTCGTCTTCTGATCTGTCACAAGAACAACCCCAAAAAAACAGATCCTGTCTTTTGAGCATCCGCCTTTACATGGTCAGCATTTAGTCAGTAACCCATCAGTATTGCTAAGGCCAAAAAAAAAAAAAAAAAAACAGATGACAAGTCAATGGAATATTTGCATGTCTTCGGTGTTTTGTACCCACTCCTGCTTTTGGCTTCCAAATCATGAACATATCCTGATGCAAAATGGGGACCGTGTGATAAAGGCTTTATGGTTGTCTCTTTAAAGAGGCCCAATTGATGAGTCACATGATGTGGCCAGCGTCACATGACCTGTGTCCGTCATACCCACAAACCTGAGCGCCGACTCATTAACGTTGGCGCTCAGTTCCTCCTCTGCTCTTTGTCTAGGGGAGGGAGGACACCGGCCACGCTGAGGTGGCGTGCTCAGCCAGGTCCTCCTCACCCCCTTGTTACTATAAAGACAAAGACGTCGGCCATGTCCTCGCTCCTCCTCACAAGCAGGAGGCTGGCAGCGCTGCAGGGAGGGAGCACGCCGCCAGCTCCCCATTACATCTACACTCCAAAAACTTTATGCCACTCCTTTCTTTCTGAGCCCTGCCATGTGCCCATACAGCAGTTTGTGTATACATATGGGATGTTTCTGTAAACTGCATAATCAGGGTATAAATAATGAGGGTTTTTTTGCTGAGTTACAGGAAAAAAAATGTATTAAAATGTAAAATCTGCAAAAAAAAGTGAAATTTCACCTGAATTTTCTTTTAATTGTTGTGAAACAAAGGTTTACCAAAGTTTATAAAATCAGTTTTGAATAACTTGAAAAATTATGCTCCAAATAGAGGATCTGCTGTGTTTTTCATTTTTCTGTCCTTCTGACAGATCAGAAGAAGGCTAAAATAAATGGTGATGTCAACAGGGCCAAACAGATCACAGAGTGTTGCAGGTGGCAACCGCATGAGGAGTCAACATATTTAACTAGTGAGGAGGGTATCAACCGCATGAGGGGTCAACATAGTGGTCAGTCATAGAGTGGGGAGATGGCAACTGCATGAGAAGTTAATACAATGGCCCAGTCACAGAGTGGTGAGAATGGTACCCTTATGAGGAGTCAACATAGTGGCCCTGTCACAGAGTGGGGGGCAACAATAGTGGCAGTAACCACACAAGAGGATGGGTGGCAGAAGGAGAAGATGGCAGTAGAGATGTTTGGCATCATGAGGGTGGCAGCATAGTGGCTGAAGCAGGTGGCCAGAACAAAAGTGTATTTTTTCACAAAGTTTTGGTGTGGCACCGAGAATGATCTAGTCTGATGCTTCAGGCACTGGCATGTGGAAATCCTGGCTGATCCATGCCTGATTCATCTTTACAAAGGTTAGTCTCTCAACATTTTGGGTGTAAAGGCTTTGGGGTAACTGCGCCATGCCACACTAAACACCCGCTCTGATGCCACAGTTCTGGCCGGGCAGGAAAGCTTGTCCAGTGCAAACTCAGCAAGTTGTGGCCACAAATCAAGTCATCCAGGTAAAGCAGGTGGAGAACAGTATGGCACCGCTGTACTCTGCATAGGTGGTATGCACTCCGAAGTTTGCCTGAAGTGGAGGCTGAGGACAAGGTTGAGGATGAGGAGGCAGATGATGATATAATGCCACTTCTGCGTTCTCAAGCTATGATTCCTCCACCAATGTCCTCCTCTGCCTCCTCATCCTCAAACTTGTCCTAAGCCTCCACTGTTGGCACAATTTGGAGTTGTCCTCCAGCATACCACCTATGCAGAGCATGGCAGTGTCATGCTGTTCTGCACCTGGTTTGCCTGGGCAAACAGAGTCACACCAGAGAGGAATTGTTCCACATCCTTCAAGAGGAAATTGAATCCTGGCTATCTCCTCTCTAACTGATGATCGGAACCATGGTCACCTATAACGGGAAGAATATTGTGTCGGCACTGCATCAATGAGGGCTGACCTATGAGCCCTGCATGGTGCACATCTTTAATCTGGTTGTAAAGTGGTTCCTGAAGTCTTCCATCCAATTGCAAGACAAGAAACTGTGCATGCACTTCAGCCACTCTTACACTGCAAAACATGCCCTCCTTGAGCTGCAATAAGGCACAATAGCATTCCCCAACATTTCTTCATATGCAACGTTTCCACACTCCACCCTTCACATGTTGGACTGATTACATGAGCAGAGGAAGGCTGTGAATGATTTCTTGATGATGCAATCGGACAGGAGGGCTCCCCTGTTAAACTAGCCAGTGGCAGCTCATGCATGACATCTGCTGTTTGCACAGGCCTTTTGAGGAGGCCTCTTTATTTGTCAGTCACCAGGACTATTGGATGAATGATTTCATTCCACTCCATGATATCCTGGAGCAGATGCTGATAAATCTGGCTGGCTAGAGGTCAGGAGACGTGGTGGCTACATTTCATGGCCACCTCATCCATGTGGGGGATGAACTGGCGGAGGAGGAGGACATAAATGCCCAAGAACTTTATACAGAAATAGGTGGTTTATCTACCCAAGCAGCAGGAGAATAGGAGGAGCATAAGGACCTGAAGGGCGATGAAGAAGACCAGGCAGATGACCCTGACAGACTGTAGCTCTGTGACTAGGCCACTTTGCTTACTCCTCGTGCTATTTCCCCCCTCCCCTTTATGTGACTGGGCCACTGTGTTGACTGCTCATGCTGTTGCCACGTTCACCACTCTGTGACTAGTCCACTATGTTGACCCTGTTGCCACCCTCACTGCTCTGTCACAGGGCCACTAATATTCCTGTGTATTCTCTGTTTATTTTACCCTTCTTTTATCTGTCAGAATGTCTGAAGGCTTCTATCACACGGTCAGTATTTTGCATCAGGATTTAAGCATCATTTGGAAGCCAGAAGTAGGAGTGGGTCCGAAACACAGAAGACATGCAAATATTCTCATCAAGTGTCATCTCTGTTTTGGACCCGCTCTTGTTTTTGTTTTGTTTTTTTGCTTTACCAATACTGATCAAATACTGACCAAACACTGACCAAACACTGACCGTGTGAAGGCAGATGTTTAAAAGACAGGATCTGTTTTTGGGGATTGTTCATCTGACGCATCAGAAGAATGGAAAAATAAGCAGTAACGTCAAGAAAAACTTACTGCTGACACCCTCTCCACTCTGTCAAGGGCCCACTACTTGTATCAGTATGTAACATAACAGGTTCTCTAGCAATCTATGGGGAATCAGAACTCGGTGTAAAAGGAGAGTCCTCTTTCACTCTATACTAGAATGTACTGCACCGTTACATACATTATACCTCATGCTAACATTGATCTATAATGCTGAGTTCACACAGTAACAGTTTTACTACCACAACGAACTAGCTATGCACATCCTCCCTGGAGGCTAGAAAATAGCTGATTTATAATGCGCTTTATGACAAATTAATTTGGATATGTAAAAATTCGATGAAGAGTCTGAATCAAATTTTTTAAACCCCGCTCATCTCTAGAGAAGGCCTTATCAGTGATTGAAAACCTTTCCAGTATTACTGTGCATACAGAGATAGCTGTCAATCACTAGGACTGCTTCCTTGACTTCAGAATAAGTAGGAATCAATATGAATAAAATACATTTTATTTTGAATGTTTTTCCCATTAAACTATATGTCAATCTGCTCAATCGAGACTGGTCATTGATTCTGCCGCCTGTCATCAGTCGGCCCTAACATCTGCCCTCCTGCCTTGAAGCCATCTACCTAACATCAAGGGTCCAAGCTAAAACCAGGCAGGAGTCCAAAAAAGAATCCAGAAGTCCAGAATGTGCCCTAAAGAAAGAAAGGATGCACCGTCCATGGAGCGCCAGGGTGTGAACTGGCACCATGCACTGTAAGTATTACTTTCACCATTATAGCCACTATCACTCCTCTCATCCTCACCTCCACAGTAGAAATGCAGAAAAAAATGGTCTAAATATTAAGTGGCAGAAATCTTCCCTATCTTTGAAGCTGTAAAATGATAGCTGCCATTTTGAGTGATTCATGCAGTAGGAATCACAAACGTCGCAGCCTTAACCCTCTTGTTGCTCTTTTGAATTTAGGAATCCACAGTCTTGAAGTGTGGGCTCTGTGATTTTGTAGTTCCTGCTATACAGTGGGGAAAAAGTATTTAGTCAGCCACCAATTTTGCAAGTCCTCCCACTTAAAAAGATGAGAGGCCTGTAATTGACATCATAGGTAGACCACAACTATGAGAGACAAAATGAGAAAACAAATCCAGAAAATAACATTGTCTGATTTTTAAAGAATTTATTTGCAAATTATGATGGAAAATAAGTATTTGGTCACCAACAAACAAGCAAGATTTCTGGCTCTCACAGACCTGTAACTTCTTTAAGAGGCTCCTCTGTCCTCCACTCATTACCTGTAGTAATGGCACCGGTTTGAACTTATCAGTATAAAAGACACCTGTCCACAACCTCAAACAGTCACACTCCAAACTCCAGTATGGTGAAGACCAAAAAGCTGTCGAAGGACACCAGAAACAAAATTTTAGACCTGCACCATGCTGGGAAGACCGAATCTGCAATAGGCAAGCAGCTTGGTGTGAAGAAATCAACTGTGAGAGCAATAATTAGAAAATGAAAGACATACAAGTCCACTGATAATCTCCCTCGATCAGGGGCTCTATGCAATATCTCACCCCATGGGGTCAAAATGATACAAGAACTGTGAGCAAAAATCCCAGAACAACATGGGGGGACCTAGTGAATGACCTGCAGAAAGCTGGGACCAGCGTAACAAAGGCTACCGTCAGTAGCACACTATGCCGCCAGGGACTCAGATCCTGAAGTGCCAGACGTGTCCCCCTGCTTATGCCAGTACATATCCGGGCCCGTCTGAAGTAGAGAGCATTTGGATGTTCCAGAAGAGTGTTGGTAGAATGTCATATGGTCAGTTGAAACCAAAGTAGAACTGTTTGGTAGAAACACAAATCGGCGTGTTTGGAGGAGAGTGAATGCTGAGTTGCATCCATAGAACACCATACCTACTGTGAAGCATGGTGGTGGCAACATCATGCTTTGGGGCTGTTTCTCTGCAAAGGGACCAGGACATCTGATCCGTGTACATGAAAGAATGATTGGGGCCATGTATCATGAGATTTTGAGTGCAAACCTCCTTCCATCAGCAAGGGCATGGAAGATGAAACGTGGCTGGGTCTTTCAGCATGACAATGATCCCAAGCACACCACCAGGGCAACAAAGGAGTGGATTCGTAAGAAGCATTTCAAGGTCCTGGAGTGGCCTAGCCAGTCTCCAGATATCAACCACATAGAAAACCTTTGGAGGGAGTTGAAAGTCCATGTTGCCCAGCGACAGCCCCAAAACATCACTGCTCTAGAGGAGATCTGCTTTGAGGAATAGGCCAACATACCAGCAACAGTGTGTGCCAACCTTGTGAAGACTTACAGAAAACATTTGACCTCTGTCATTGCCAACAAAGGATATATGACAAAGTATTGAGATAAACTTTTGTTATTGACCAAATACTTATTTTCCACCATAATTTTTTTAAAAATTACAGGACAATTATAGGCATCTCATCTTTTTAAGTGGGAGAACTTGCACAATTGGTGGCTGACTAAATACTTTTTTTCCCTACTGTATTTGAGTGGCCCAATATGGAAGATATTATCTATTTTAGAATGTGCCCCTCATCGCAGAATGATGTCGGTCGGGTGTTTTTTCTCCGCATTGCCAATATTTTTCTTCCATAGACCTTTTTTATGCCATTTTAAAAAGTTGTTTTAGGGGATTTTTGCATGTATTTTTTTCCACAGTGAAAATTACATTACACTTCCTGCCAATAAAAATGACAGGTGCTAAAACACACTATATGATCAAAAACACCTAAAATATGCTGATTAAGTCAGGCATTTTTAAGACTTTTATTTTGTCCCATCCCCCGCCACCAAGCATGCCTGGTCCAAAACTGTACTGTATGTGAAGGAACCCTTATAAGCTTTATTCAAGCATTTATCAGACCTGTTGGGTGTTGATTTATGAGATGAGCATGTAAAGTACATAAATTTTAGTATTCCACTCAGTTCAAGTGAATACTACAGAGCCATCCCATAAAAGTGAATGAGGACCCCCACCGATCTGATATTCACGACCTAGCTTGAGGATAGGTCATCAATATAAATATAGATCTCTTGACAATGTATGACCACCAGGTGTCGCCCTTGTTTTATTGTTCCCTTTCTGTGTGGATCTTTTTTTATTATCTGCAGTGTTTTTATAGAATATTAATAAATATATATTTTATTTCCAAATTTTCAGTAAATTTGAGATTTTTTTAATAAATAAAGGTGAATTATATCGACTCAAATTTTCCACTAACATGAAGTACAATGTATCACAAGAAAACAATCTCAGAATGGTCTGGATAAATAAAAGCATTCCAAAGTTATTACCACAATGGCAAGGTCCTTAAGGGGTTTATTACTATTGTTTAATGTGTGAAGAATGAAGACCATGACATATAAATTGATACATGTATACATTTGGTTTGAAGTATTACCACTTAAATAAATAATTAAGGAGTTAATCACCCATGTATAATTAAGTGTTTATTACTTAATAGAGAAACAATTAGACTAGGTATAAGATTTAGCAAAGTTTATTTTGCTTTGGCAGGGGAGCTATGTTATTCTAATACAGTGTTGTACCGACAAAAGTTATAAGGACCTTGTTTTGGTCAATCCATCTGATGCAGGGGTGGCCAAAAACCAAATTCACCCCATCATTGTTCACCCTGCCACGGACTGAGTAATCTTGGATTGAATTTATTCTGTACACAGTTATAATATATATAGAACTGTTTAAGTTTGTCATCGGTTCCATCTTCCCTAAGTGCAGTCTGTAGCTGTTTGGCATAGTCAATACCGACATCCTCAGCAGTGACCAGGGGCTAGCCAAGATAAGGACCAGGTGTGATAAGATACCCTGCTATCCAACCAGAAACAACCTCTGGTCTGTAATGCTGAAAAAGACCTTACTAATCGCAGTACTGTCGTCTGGGGTGGACCTTAAAGGTAATCATCTGCTCAAGACTTCCTGCAGTACACCAACCAACCAGCAGGGCTAATGACTATGTACAATGACCTGTAGACAAGTTAGAGAAGGAGATCCCAGTGTCAAAGCTTTTCTCACAGACAAGGTTATGGACTGTCCTGTACCCACTGAACAGAGGCTTTAAAACCTGCACTTATACATCTTACAGGAAAAGGAGGGGTAAGAAACTGAACTAAGTTATAAAGAGCTAGAAACCACATTGCAGGACAAAAAGGCAAAAAAGGCCATGCAGTACAATGCGCAGAACATCAAGAAATGGAGAATTGACTTTGCACAACAGACTGTGTAAGTTTAGGATCCAAAAGAATCAGAAGTGAAGAAGACACTTCTTGTTAGTTTAACACACATTTTTTCTTATTTTAGGGTTGTTGTTTTTTTGTTGTATTTTTTAGAAATCCAATGCTTCAATGCTTCTAAAGGGGTTTTCTGTTAAACAGCTATGGTTTATATTTTGTTATTTAGAATAGGTCATGATGCTATGTTACTATATTCTTTTTACTATAATTAAGAACTGATTGGTTCTGTCCCCTTTAACCCCATCGTTATCAGTGCAGTACATGTACGGTGCTGGAGTGAAGTGCAAACATGCTGCCCGCTCGCGCATGCAGCAGGCATCATAGCTGGCAAGTCTCCACTGTTTCAAACAGCAGAGACCCGCAGCAAATGACCGCGACTGGCAATAATGGCGATCTCGGTCATTAAAGCTGTTAGATGCCGTAATCAAGTGTAATAATGGCATCTAAAGGCTGATAGACGCCAGTAATTGGTTTCAATACACTGGGTCTCTCTGAAGAGACCCAGGGTATTGAAGCTGCAATTGTTATTTTGGCCAGCAGGTGACAGGCCAACATAAGAGATAAGCAATTCTCCTTAAATCATGGGTCTAAAAGATCCATGAGGGTCCAGAATTTAAAATAAGGGTTTTGTAGGCTAAAATGCAAACTTCAAAACCATAAAAAAATTTCAAAAAACTTAATATATAAAAAATTAAAATATATAAAAGTCTGAATCACCCCACCTTTCCGTAGAATAAAAAAATAAATACATAGCAAAAAATAAACATCATGGGTATCACCCTTACTTACACCCTAACTAATAAAATATAAAAATATATTTTTCAATACAGTGAATGGCATAATGGGTCAAAATGGTCAATGTGCATTTTTTTCATCCCTTCTCTTACCCCAAAAGATGTAATAAAAAAACTTCTGGTATCCTAAGGGTTAATTCTGTCCCCTTTAATATCACCTTCTATTATCTTTATAATGTAATAAGTTAAGGATAGTTAGTCCTACAATCCCCCATTGTGCTGAGAAGGCCACGTTCCTGTGTGCTTATCATAAAAACAAAGGCGTGCTGTATACTGGACATGCTAGGGAGGAGGGGCTGACGGGTATAAACCTTGTGAACATAGAAATTTAATGGCCACTCCATTGAGAAAAATCATCCAAGTAGTATGTTGTCATTGAAACACTATCCCTATCTCTTGTATCACCATGGGGTGTCAGACATGTGCTATGTCATGGCAACTGGAGTCCCCCCCTCCCAATACTTTATTGGACAGGCCATATGATTGAATATTATTTATTCTGTGTGTGATTTGTCTGTTTTACCTTATATTCAATCACACTGTAAATATTTGTATCATTACGCTTTTAAGCCTATTTATTCTCAATCAAATTCATGCTATGAAACAATGACAAATCAGCAAATCAGTATTTTTTTCTGTTTTGGCAAATGCAATCACAACACATGAACCAAATTTGTATAGCTTTTTTTGTTTGTTTTACTACTTTTAAGAAAATAAAAACCTTTCAAAAAATCAAAATT
Source organism: Rhinella marina (assembly GCA_900303285.1). Lineage (NCBI taxonomy): Eukaryota > Metazoa > Chordata > Amphibia > Anura > Bufonidae > Rhinella > Rhinella marina. Next base: position 22,506 of record ONZH01008116.1, read on the forward strand.
TTCTTTGCATCATCATTTTCATAACTTTTTTTATATTTCCACCCACAACGCTTTATAAAGGGCTTATTTTATGCAGGACGAACTGTAGTTTTTATTGATACCATTTTAGGGATGCATACAATTTTTTTTATCATTGTTATCCAATTTTTAGGGGAAGATAAGGTGATCAAAATGGTGAATCATGTTTTTATGTTTTATTACGGTGTACACAGCACAGGAAAAATATTTTCATATTTTAATAGTTCAGACATGTTGCGATACCTGTTATGTTTATTGTTTATATCTTTTTATATGTAAAATTGGAAAAGGTTGGTGATTTAAACTTTTAAAATATTCATTTTTTAAAACATTTTTTACAAACCCTTAGGGGGCTAGCCTAGAACCTAGAACCTTGAATGCAGCATCTGATAAATGACCTGTTTCAGCATCATTGTTGATCCCAGTCATTGTGGCCAGGTACCTGCTGTATTATACAGCCGGCACCTGCCACAGAATGGAGATGGCTCCATACATTCCACCAGCCATTGTGATGTACAGGGGTAAGGGGTAAAACTATTTTGCACTGTGTTGTGTAAAGTATTTGCAGTGTATCAAGAATAAAACTGTAGTTATTTTCAAATGAAATCTTTTGTGTGAGTGCATTCTTCATGTGCCAACACACGTCTTAGGTGATCCCTGTGCGCTAATTGGTCACCTAGTTATCACAAAAGATAGATCAATTTTTTTTTTTTTTGCAGATATCACTTTCAATTACCTTATATAATAAAATGTTAAATCCCCATCCTACCCCCACTCCAAAAAAGGTGGCAAATATACCAAACTCGGTTCTGCCAAAATATACATTACTGTTCATTCTGTGTATTTAGGGCTCATGCACACAAAAAATGTTTGTGTGTGTGAGCCCTTATTGTGTCTATTTAGTACATATCATTTATATAAAACAGCAGCATGACTATGTAAAGATACAGTAATAAAAATTGTGGTAAGTGGAACACTTAGAAATGAATACAGTATATACATATATTGTATCTATATGTGCAGCTCTACAAAATTCTGAAGGTTTAGTAAACACTTACACAGGAGACAAGAGAGTCCACATAGCACTCATCATCATTGTGCATATGTTAATTTTGGTTAATAAGTTGATGATCAGTAGACACATTCTTCTTCTGATACTTCACTAAGGATTATGTGTGCTCCACTGTCACACCTACAGCATACTGGTGGGAAAACTTTAGTGCTGATAGCAGAGCCTCTTAAATACAGAACTTGTCACTGTAGAGTCTATGTAAAGAAATGCTTTGGGAATTTTTCTCCCCAAGTGTCCATGGCAACAACTTATTCTGAGAAAGATATATATATATATATTTTTTAACTTCATAATTATGCAGCTGGCTTGTTCAAAACATGTTGCTTGTATCATCTGTTTCCATTCTCTATTATTGTGCTGCTGTTATTTTAAATTAGGCCCATATACGACACTTAACACGTCCCAAAAGTTACTGTAACTTAAAGTATTGTACCAAAGTTTTATAGGATGTGTCCTTTATGCAAACATTTACTGACACAGAGGGCCCACCATTGATTGCATGGCGCTTATAATATTGATGTCTACTAGAGATGAGCAAATATATTCGTAAATATTTGTTATCCGCACAAATATTTGCGTACTCGTAAATATTCGTTACTTGGCCAAGTAGCGTGCGACATTCGTGTTTTTTTTAAACTTCTCCCTGCATGTTTAGCTATTTCTTAGCCATTAAACATGCAGGGAAGCCTAGGGGACCTCCTGCCATGACCTACTACCTTTTCTACATATCTAGGAGTGATGGGCTGCCTGCATCAGGTGACGTACGAATATATATATATGCGTACGCCCCAGGCTCGGATCACACAGCAGTGGTTTTAGCGACAGTGTTCGAAATAAGCGAATATTAGTTTTTATTAGGCAGGGAACTGAATTTGTGAACCCAAAAGTCTTTTTAAAGACTACACTACACTTCAGATTCATATTTCTGCAAGCAGCCCAGCAGAAATATACTGCTGTCTGTAGAGTCACTGTCTGACCCTACAGATACAGAATACCCTCCAGTGTTGCTTGCTGAAATCTGTGCTGTATATCATACAGTAGGTGCTCTCACGGCATCATATAGTGTGTGATACTGTAAGGCATCTATTCTAATAAAGGTGATACGTGCATTAGTATAGTGTGTATACCATTGTGCGTATTGTGCGTGCATAATACCATTTTGTGCACACGTATGCAAGCTCACTTAATACATCCCATACATATATACACTGTCACGGTGCGGGGTATGGGGGGGTGCGGAAATATAGGCTTAACGAACTTGTAAAGCACACACAGTTTTATTTTCCTTCCTTTTTGTGTTCCAGCAAGGGTTAAGTTCAACACAAACAGCTTTTCTTTTCAGCAATGACACAAAATACACGGCAACAGAGAATCTTCCCGTCTGGGGGGTTTTGACACAATAGAGGTCTGCACCTCACCTGCTCTGAGGTCTGCGCCTTCCCTGGGTCACTTGGATAAAGGTTTCCAGCAATACTGCAGCGGCTTCCTACACCCGGAGCTGCAGAGAGGGCTAGCAATACGCTCTCTGGAGGAACTCAACTCAACTGACCCAGGAGAGGGAGATTTATAGAGGTCTTAATGACCGGAATAATCTCACCTGTGCTTTTGCACAGATCTATCCAAAATCCTGGAGTGAATGGGAGGAAGGGAGCGGTCAGTTCCCACTGTCACCTACCAACCGCTCCCAATGTAATCAGGGCCCATATTATCAGAGAAACCAAGGTGTGCTCAGCTCTAAGCTGCCTGAGCACATTACTCCCCAGATTCCATTATCTTACCCAGCGCAGGTATCTGAGTGCGATGTACCTCCCATCCACAGTTAACCCTGCGGCTGCCTTGCTACACATCCCCCCCCTCTTCTCCAGACCGGAGGGCTGGACATTCGAAGCAAATAGGCAACTTACTCTTGACAATGCATCTGCATTTGCCTGTAACCGGCCTGGTCGATGCTCGACCGAAAAATTAAAATTCTGGAGTGACAGGAACCATCTGGTCACTCTGGAATATTTTTCATCCAAGTCAAGGGAGCATGGTCCGTAACCAGCCTAAATCTTCTCCCCAGAAGGTAGTATTTTAGAGCCTCCAATGCCCACTTGATTGCCAAGCATTCTTGCTCGACAATAGCATAATTCCTTTCTGCCGGGTTTAGTTTCCTGCTTAGATAGGTAATGGGATATTCCTCTCCGTGAATAACCTGAGAGAGAACAGCTCCTAACCCAGAATCTGAGACATCAGCTTGGACCATAAACTCCTTATTGAAGTCAGGAGTTATCAAGACCGGCTGTTGACACAGACTTTTCTTCATGGCTTGGAAGGCCTTCTTGGCCTCGGGATTCCAAACTATCATCACTGACTTTCTCCCTTTCGTTAGGTCTGTCAGAGGGGCTGCTATCGATGCGAAGTTTGGGACAAACCTTCTATAGTAGCCGGTGATCCCTAAAAAGGCCTTAACCTGCTTTTTTGTCTGGGGTCGAGGCCAATTTTGTATGGCTTCCACCTTGCTAAGCTGGGGTCTAATCATTCCTTGGCCGATGGTATACCCAAGATACCTAGCTTCTTCTAGTCCGATGGTGCATTTTTCCGGGTTAATGGTTAGACCTGCCTGAGCGATGGAATCAAGAACAGCCTGTACTCTGTGAAGATGGCTGTCCCAATCCGTGCTGTGGATGACCACATCATCAAGGTACGCGGCCACATACCCCCGGTGTGGCCGCAGGATTCTATCCATTAGCCTTTGGAATGTCGCTGGGGCCCCGTGTAACTCGAACGGCATGACGACACAGTGGAAAAGGCCTTCTGGTGTCAAGAATGCAGTTTTTTCCCTATCCTTTTCCGCTAAGGGAATTTGCCAGTACCCTTTGGTTAAATCTAGGGTAGAGATGAACCTTGCATTTCCCAAACTTTCTATGAGCTCGTCTACACGAGCCATAGGATATGCATCAAATTTTGATATGTCATTTAACCTACGGAAATCGTTACAAAATCACCAGGTGCCATTGGGCTTGGGAACTAAGACGATCGGAGTAGCCCATTCATTTCTGGACTCCTCAATGACACCTAGCCCCAGCATACGCTTCACTTCCTCTGACACTGCCTCTCTACGGGCCTCTGGTATCTGGTAGGGTTTTAACAGCACCTTTTTCCTGGGCTCAGTTACTATCTGGTGACTTATCAGAGGAGTTCGCCCTGGTTGAACTGAGAACTTCCTCTGATTGGCCAACAGAAATTCCTTTACCTCCTGCTCTTAGAGAGGGTTTCCCCTATCCTCACTAAGGAGATTTCCCCTGGTTCCCTTTTCCCCTCTGGAACTGCTGCCCCCAGGGATTCTCTTTCCTTCCACGGTTTAAGTAAATTTACATGGTACTCCTGGTATGGTTTCCGTTTCCCTGGTTGATGTACCTTGTAATTAACTTCACTTATCTGCTTGGTTATCTCGTATGGACCTTGCCACTTTGCCAGGAATTTACTTTCCACGGTGGGGACTAAGACAAGCACTCTGTCACCTGGGCGGAAGGTCCTGACCCTTGCAGAACGGTTGTAGAGTTGGCTCTGGGACGCCTGAGCTCTCTGCAAGTGTTCCTTAACCAGGGGCATTACGGTCTCAATTCGCTCCTGCATGACGGTCACATGCTCTATTAGGCTTCTATACGGGGTAGTCTCGGTTTCCCATGTTTCTTTGGCTATATCTAACAACACTCGTGGGTGCCGGCCATACAGTAAGGTAATAATGCGTCCCAGTCTCGGCCGTCTTTCTCTACTACCCTTTTCAACATCTGCTTTAGGGTTTTATTAAAACGTTCCACCAAGCCATCCGTTTGTGGGTGGTATATGGAGGTTCGTAATGGGGTGATTTTGAGGAGACGGCAGAGATCCTTCATGACCCAAGACATAAATGGAGTCCCCTGGTCAGTAAGGATTTCCTTTGGGATACCTGTTCGGGAAAACATATTGAATAATTCTCAGGCGATATTTTTAGATGTTGGCTTTCTTAGGGGCACAGCCTCAGGGTACCAAGAGGCATAATCTAATACTACCAGGATGTACTGGTGTCCCCTAGCCGATTTCACCACTGGCCCTACCAAGTCCATCGGTACCAAAATTCTCGGTTCTTACTTGCAGCCCCAGCATGGTTAAGTCATAGGGAGGTTCCTCCCCATCTCCGGCTAGGACCTGAAACGGGAAGTCAGATGCTTCCGATACATTCGCTTCAGGTTCAGCAGGGTCAATTTCCTGATTATCGGGTAGGTTCTCTGGGGGGTTCGTTTCTACTGCCTTTTCTGTCTCATCGGAGACCCCTGTTGGTGTCTCTTCAAAGAAACTTGGGGAAACAGGTTCTTCTTCCTTCTCGGAGAGGGGGTCGGGATCCCTTTCACCCAACCTAGGAAAAACCACCTCTTCCGCTATGGGCGCCAACTGTCTTTTTTCCCACAGTTGCCAAAATAACGGAAAATCACGCCCTATAATCACAGCGTGCATAAGGTTTTTCACTACTCCAGCCTCATGACTTATTTTGCCATAGCCAGTCTCGAATGCCACTGAGGCTACTGGATATCTTTAACATCCCCATGCACATTACCCCTAGGGTTTTTCCACCCACTAGTGGCCCACCCACCAAGGTGGCATGAATGAGAGTCACCAAGCTGCCCAAGTCTAATAGGGCCTGGACGAGATACCCATCCACCTTCATGGTACAGAACTGAGGTTCTGAGTCTATCCCTCGGGAGGCGACACAGGCGGGTTCTGCAAAGAACGACCTCCGACGACTGACTACTGGGCAATAGGCCACAATGTGACCCAGCTCCTGACAGTTCCAACACCGGACAGGAGGCAGTCTAGGGCCAGTTTCTTGCGTCGGTATGGACTTCCCATAGAGTTCCTCCATAGCGGGGGTTCTTCTGGTGGCGCTTCCTTTGGGCCCTCTGTCGATTCCTTGGGTTTTCCCTCCAGTCGACCGTAGATGGCTTTTACCCACTGATGAGCTTGGCTGGGGGCCGCTTTGCACGAACACCTCAGTGGCTAGATAGTGATCCACCAGGCTGACCAGTTCATCCGCATTTTTAGGGGCCCCCTGGCTGACCCAGCGTTGCAGACCAGGAGATAGCGAGCAAGTAAAGCGGTCCATCATGACTTTTTCTATGATCTGTGCCTGCATCGAGGAGTCAGGCTCCAACCACTGCTTGAGGAGGTGAAGTAGGTCGAACATCTGAGACCTCGTAGGTTTCTGAGGATCAAACCGCCAGGTGTGGACCCTCCGGGCCCAAATCGCTGGTGTCACCCCCAGACGTGCCAGGATTTTGGCTTTTAATTTGTCATAGTCACCTATGTCCTGCTGACTAAGATCGTAATATGCTTTCTGCGGTTCAGCGGTTAGATAGGGCGCGAGGACTTCAGCCCACTCTGCAACCGGAAGCTTCTCCCGCTCTGCTATGCGTTCAAACATGGCTAGGTAGGCCTCGACATCGTCTTCGGAGGACAACCTCTGGGGGGCGCGTTGCACCATTTTTCCGTGGACACCCGCCGAGGCCGGACTTCGCCCTCGACAACCACCTTTTAGGTTTGTCTCCACTCCATCATCTGTTGTAACAGCAACTTGTTCGTTT